>CM053786.1:101273079-101288079 GCA_028749045.1 Cupressus sempervirens
GGTTGATAGACATAATGAAGTTTTTTCAAGTAAATGGACAATTCCCTTTGTGAAATTTTGTCCAAAAGAATTTCTCTACATATATAGTTGTTTCATGTATTAATCAATGTGTACTCTATGATTTCTATTGTATTTATTTTTTATGATATATTATTATTTTCATATTTATTGATTAGCCACTTAAAGATCCCAATCTATGACCTAGTAACACAGCAAATTAAACCATTCTACTCATTTATGATAGATTTGATTTTAAAAGTTTATATTGGTCATCATTACGCCAAAAGGCATTCTATACAATGGCAACACAAATGCCCAGCACGGGAATATGCCATGGTTCCTTGTCAATAAAAAAAAATGGAGTAGTTACAAACTTCTAAATTAAATATTAAATTATTAAATCATAAAATAAATAAAAATTCCCAAAATAATAGCTAGCTGAAATAATAGGCCCAAAAAAGTAGGGCCTAAAAAGGTAGGACCTAGAAAATAGGGGCCAAAAAAATATGCCCCTAAAAAATAGGGCCGAAATAATTTTAATATGATTAATTTTTTTATTAAATATAATTTTGCATGCACATTCATGTTTTTTTTTTTTGGTGGGGAGTGGGGGAATTTGAAACAAATTTGCAGAATGTGAAGAGACATCCATTGGGGGATATGACGAGCCTCTCACAAGTTATAAAAGAGAGGCTCCTCATTTCATTTTCATTTTATGTTTTTGCAGGAAGGAAGAGGTGGAGATTATTGGAGGATTAGATTGGAGTTTTTGTACAGAAGTAGATTGAAGTTTTGGAGTAATTTTTTTTGCAGGTGAGATTTCTATGTTTTATTTAGATTTATGTAGATGTAAATTGAGATTAAAAATTAGTTATAAGATTCTACTTTAATTTAAATTAGTTTCATTTAGATTTAGAATTCTATTCAAAATTGTTTAAGCTTGTACTTAATAGTTTAGTCTTGCATGCTTGATTTAGATTTAGATTTGCATTCAAAATCTATTTGATTTATATATTTTATAATACTTTTCATTTGCATATTTTAAAAGTGCATGTTTCAAATTAGTTTTAGATTTGCATGTTTTATATTAGTTTTAGATTTGTATATTTCAAAATAGTTTCAAATTAATTTTTGGATTGCATGTTCTAGATTTGAATGTTGCATAATAGGTTTACATTTGCATGTTTCAAAATATTTATATTTTCATGTTTCAAAGTATAATTTTATCATTGATGTGGATGACAATGCCACCATATCAACAAAATTTATATTTTATTAAAGTTAATGATTTATTTAAAGTAGGTGAATCATATATTTAATATATATTTTATCATTATTGAATTATAAAATTAAAAAAAAACATTCTCGCAATAATAGCTAGCCAAAATAATATTAAGCCAAATGGATGCCAAAATATTACGGCTCAAAAAAGGGCACTGTTTATATATGGGCCAAAATGCACTTTTATTAATTATTTATAAATTTTTATATGAATGTTAATTTGTTAAAAAAATACAAACAAATTAGTTATGCAGGTGCATTTTGGTCCCTATATAGCCAAAACCTCAAAAAGGGGCCAAAAAATATGACCCGAAAAATAGGGCCAAAAAATAGGACCCGCAAAAATAAGGCCAAAAAATAGAACCCCAAAAAAAGGGTTTGAAATAGTTTCATTAAATTTTTAAATATAAAACATTTTCTTTTTGTTAAATATATTTTTGCATGCCCATTCAATATGCTTATTTTTTGTGGGGAGCGGGGCAATTTGAAACAAATTCGTGGAATGTCAAAAGACATCTATTGGGGGATATGAGGAGTCTCTCATAGGTTATAAAACAAATGCTCCTCATTTCATTTTCATTTTTTGTTTTTACAGGGAGGAAGAGGTGGAGATTCTTAGAGCAGACTAAAGTTTTTGAAGAGAGTAGATTAAAGTTTTGGAGCAATTTTTTGCATGGGAGATTTCTATTTTTATTTTTTATTTTTTATTTTAGTTTTGCATTTAGATTTAGATTTAGTTATCTATTTAGATTTAAATGTAGATTTAGTTTCAAAATTAGTTATAATATTCTCCTTTGATTTAGATTTCAATTTCAATAAGTTTCATATACTCTAGCTTTGTATGTTTGATTTAGATTTAGAATTCAAATTGATTCAAAATCCATTCAATATAGATATTTGATAATACATTTCATTTGCAAATTTTAATGTGCATGTTTCAATTTAATTTTACATTTCCATGTTTCATATTAGTATTAGATTTGCATATTTCAAAATGCTTTTGGTTTGCATGTTTTAGATTTGTAACTTTCATAATAGTTTTATATTTGCATGTTTCAAATTTTTATTTTTTTTAATGTTTCATAATTAAATTTTATCATGAATGTGGATGTCAAGGTCACCTTATCAATAAAATTTATATTTTATTAAAGTTAATGATTAATTTAAAATAAATGAATCATAAATTTAGTTTATATTTTGTCATTATTTAATTAAATTACGTATGTATTTTATTTAAATATTTTTCATAGTATATATAGATTTTTATTAATATTTATGTTTCTAATGTTTGAAAAGTGGAATGTAGTGCCACCATATTTCAAACATTACAATCTAACTATTTCATTTGAAATAGTTTTGATTTTTATTTATGTTATTTTCAACATTATTCATTTGAAAGAATTTATGTTAACTATTAATTAAGTCGAGAGGCTTTCTACAGTGGAAGCATTCATCAATGTAAACATTTGCAACATTTGTAAAAAATTGATGTGCAACTGGCTGTTCAAATTAATATTATTGTTAAAAAAAATATTATATGTCTCTTCAATTACAAATTTGAAACAAAAATTGTTTGTTCACAGGAATCAATAAATATTTCATTTGACGGTTACATACAATACCAAATTTGTTGAGTTTCGATACCACGTGTCATCAATGGACAGATCTTTGTCTTCATCCGTTCATCTTCTAATCATATTTCTCCATTCACTTTTATAACAGGTTGAAGTTTATTGACAACAGTTGTTTGACAAGTGGAATCGATTGATCGATGTCAATCATTCTCTTCTACCATGTGGTTGGAGACCTGATAGTAGGAAAGGTGGAGCTAATCGAGTTTCTTAAGAGCACGAGTGTTGTAGAGGCCATTGTTACCATCTGAGATTGCATGGAATGCGAGGTACCAGTTTGGAAGCAGCACCTGTTGGATAAGAGTAGTAGCCTTGAGTCAACAGAGTTAAGGCATGAAAGATTTGTTAGCATTTTGAATGCCCTGGATATTGTGGCGCATCTTTCATTAGAGTGGGATTTGATAGACCCTGATGCCACTTTGAAGGTCCCTATTTTGCAGATTGTGCTTCCAATTAATCTTCTTAAACTAGTTGCCATAGGAACTAGGTAACTAATTGAGTCAAATAATTTCTCAAATGCTTCTTTAATCTTAAATGCTCAAAAATCATGGATCGATCGGCAAGGATTCGATGATTTTAAGCACAAGCACAAAGTAACTGCTTTAGGGTTTTAACATTGTGCAATTTCAATATTCAGAAGTCATTGTACATGCTTTTCAATTAAAGATTCCATTTACATACATAATAAAGTCCAACTACAGAATCAAATCATTCCCCAAACCCATTTTTCCTCTTAAATACCAGATCATCACGATTCGATCTGTAAGGACTTGAAGTTTTTTAATAAAAGTCTCAAACTTTTGTTGTTCTAAATGGTTTAGGGTTTCAACATTGTACAATTTATATTTTCATCAAATTACTGTACAAAACTTTCAAATACACTTGATGTGAATTCTCATTAAAACTTTACAAATCTTTCCATTTTCTCTTGTCATTAATGGAAGTCTTTCTACATTCTTTTGGCTCTGAAGTCATTGATGGAAGTCATTCCACATAGTATAATGTAGAAACAACATTGATCTGCAATATAAATCATGGAAATCTTAGATTAAATGAAATTCAATATTTAATCCAAAAAGGGTTAATGAAAATGAAAATTCATTGTTTAATATATATATATGGGTAAGTGCACAAAGTTGTCGTGCCAAAAGGGGGGCATAAGTGGACACCTTTTTCTTGAAATCTACAAATTTTGAACTTCAACAAGAATTTGAAGATAGTTACACTCAAAATTTTTAGATATTACAAAAAAAAAAGTCGTAGTCCTTTGAATCTAGTTTCTGAAATACTAATTTTTTTTTTCAAAATGGTTTAGTTTTAGGTTCTCAAAAAAGGGGGCCACAAAAAGTGGTACTGTTTATTCCAAAAAAACATAACACAGTACAAAGTGTGGCCCCCCTAAAATTTTAACTTTTTTTTTAAAATTCTTTAATCACTCTAGTCAAAAGTTACTTAACACTATGTAGTTTATCCCAGATTTTTCGGGTAATTTTATAATGTGTATTTTTTTTAAATGAATTTTTTAACTAGACACATCCCAAAAATGTGAAATATTTGTGTGCTCCCCCTAGAAATAATTGAAAACTAATCTAAAATCAAAACCTTTTTTTTTTCAACGTGTGTAGAATGGAGTCTAGTTTCTAAAAAGATAAGTTGTTACAAAATTCGATGAACGAGCTAAAATCTATAGCCCAATTAGTATGTGGTGGTTTTTGACAAAAAATGAACATACATTCAAAAGAAATTATAGATGAAAGGCTTGAAATAGTTCAAATTAAAAATAAATTATATGGTTAGATAGCTAACACAGAGACAAATAATGCTATGTAACCTGATCTTATCGATACCCAACTATGAGAAATCTTGAAGGGGAGCACAGAAGAAAAAAAATCATTTTTTGTATGTTTGCTGGAAAACACATCTCAGGCCTGTTCATCAAATCCAAACCTTTGGATTGGATTTCCAAGGCAAAACCAAGCCTTAGGCTTGGGTTTAATTAAGGTTTAAATAGCGCATGCACCCTATAGCGTGCACGCACTATAGAACACACATGTTATTTAAACCTCAGTTCTAAATAGCGCGTGCGCACTATAGGGCGCACACACTATTAAGATCTAAGTTGCAAAAGAGAACTAGGTGGGGGGGGGGGGATAGGGAAATGGCTATGTGTGTGCATAAAAGAGATAGAGAGAAAGTAGGAGATAGGAGAGGGGAGAGAGTATAGGATGAGAGAGAGAAAGTGAGAAAGAGTAGGGGTGGCAAAGAGGGTATAGGATGAGAGAGAGAGTAGGGGTGGCAAAAAGAGGAAGTGTGAGAGATATTAGGTGTGGAAAAGATAGAGTGCGGGATGGGGGAAAGAGATTTAAAGTAGGGGATGGGAGAGAGAGGAAGTGTGAGAGAGAGTACAGGTTGGGAGAGAGAGATTAAGAGTAGGGGATGGTCGAGAGAGAGAGTAGGCGATGGGAGAGGAAGAACTTGAGAGAGAGGAGGATGGGAGTGCATGTGTGTGAAAGAGAGAGAGTATGGAATGGGAGAGGGGGAAGAAAAAGTATCTCAAGAGAGAGTAGGGGATGGAAGAGAGAGTAGGCAATGGGAGAGGGAGTGGGAGAGGGGGAGAGAGGGGGGAATAGAAATGTGTGTAAGAGAGAGAGAGAGAGAGAGAGAGAGAGAGAGAGAGAGAGAGAGAGAGAGAGAGCGAGAGAGAGAAAGAGTGGAGAGGGAGAGAGTGAGAGTGAGAGAGAGAGTGGGCAATGGGAGAGGGAGTGGGAGAGGGAGAGAAAGTGAGAGAAAAAGTAGGGGATGGAAGAGGAGAGAGGGGGGATGGGTGTGTGTGTCTGAAAGAGAGAGAGTCAAGAATGAGAGAGGGGAGAGAGAGATAGAGAGAGTAGGAAATGGTAGAGGGATGGGAGAGAGAGAGAGAGAGAGAGAGAGAGAGAGAGAGAGAGAGAGAGAGAGAGTAGGTGGTGGGAGGGAGAGAGAGGTGGAATGGAAGCATTTAAGAGAGATAGAGTAGGGGATGGGAGAGAGTAGGCAATGGGACAAGGACTGCGAGAGAGAGAGAGGGGGGGTGAATGGGAATGTGTATTTATTTATCAGAGAGATAGAGTAAAGGATGGGAGAGAGTGTGAGACTTTGAGAGAAAGTAGTAGGGGATGGGAGAGAGAGTGAGAGTAAGGGATTGGAGAGAGAGAGATAGAGAGAGTAGAGAGGAAGAAAGAGAACTTGAGAGAGATAGATAGTAGGTGGTAGGAGAGGGAGTGGGAGAGGGAGAGGGAGAGCGAGAGAAATAGGGGGGATGGGAGTGTGTGTGACAGATGTAGAGAGTAGGGGATGGGAGAGAAGAAGAAGAGTGGGGGGATAAGAGTGTGTGTATCTATGAAAGTGAGAAAGTAGGGGATGGGAGAGAGTGTGAAAGTGTGAAAGTAGGTAGTGGCAGAGAGAGAGTACAAAGATGGGGGAGAGAAAGTAGGTGGTTGGAGAGGAAAAGAGAGAGGGGGGATGAGAGTGTGTGTGTAAGAGAGACAAATTAGGGGATGGGAGAGAGTGTGAGAGTGTGAGAGTAGGGGGTGGCAGATAGAGAGAGTACGACGATGGGGGAGAGAAAGTAGGTAGTGGGAGAGGGAAAGAGAGAGGGGGGATGGGGGTGTATGTGTAAGAGAGATAGAGTAGGGGATGGGAGAGAGTGAGAGTGTGCGGGAGTAGGGGATGGGAGAGGAGAGAGAGAGTAGGGGATGGGAGACGAGAGAGAGAGCAGGGGATGGGGGAGAGAAAGTAGGCGGTGGGAGAGGGAGAGAGAGGGGGAATGGGAATGTGTGTAAGAGAGACAAAGTAGGGGATGTGAGAGAAGAGAGAGAGGAGGGGATGGGGGAGATAAATTAGGTTGTAGGAGAGGGAGAGGGAGAGAGATAGGGGGGATAAGAGTGTGTGTGAGAGATCTAAAGAGCCGGGGATGAGAGAGGAGAGGGGGTGAGAGAGGTAGAGAGAGTAGGTGGTGGGAGAGGGAGAGTGAGAGAGAGTAAAGGATGGGAGAGAGTAGGAAGAGAGAGAGGGAGGGGATGGGAGAGAGAGTAGGGAGGATAAAGAGTAGGGAGGATGGGGAGTGATGTGTTTTGAGATAGTGCGTACGCACTATAGTGCATACACGCTTTACAGTGCGTACACACTATCTCAAATCACCAAAAAATGGTCAAAAACCAACCTTGGGGCCCATTTCATCCATTCTTAACTTTTGTTTGTTATGCTCTCTATTATTCTGACAGAAAACACGGGTTCCAACATAGCAAACACTATTTCAACACTTTTGGAAGCTAGCAAACACCAAATTCAATCATTGGATACGTGATTTGAAGAATTTTTGAATATTCCTTTAATAGAAAAGGCTAGTGCAATCCATTTTAAATATTGTTTGTTGATATATAGATACAAATTTTATTATAATTTGATATGTTATGTAATATATAGTGAATTCATTGAAAATTGTATGTTTGAATGAAATGTTATTTTGAAGTGGTTAGAAATTTGACAAGTCGTTTGATATATATTGTGTATTCGTTTAAATAATTATAATTTTTATATGTAATTCAATAATTTGTAATTTACACATTTTAAGTAATTCAGATGTTTGAATAATTTGACATGTAGAAATCATCATCATGCAAAGGAAGCAACCAAAGATTCAAACAAATGCAGATAGGGAGAGAGATTTGACAATTAAAAGAGATAAAATGAAATTACTACGTGAACAAAGAAAATTGCAAAGCAATGATGAAGAATTGACTTTCGAAGAGGATCAAGAACCACCAGTACAAAGAAACAAGGAGGAAGAATTAGAAAGACAAAGAGAACGAATGAGATTGTTACGCTCAAGAAGACAATTGAACTGTGAAGCTACACCATCCTCCAATGTTGGATTCATATCGTCTACTACACCATCTTCGAATGTTGGAGTCATATCATCTGCTACACCATCTTCCAATGTTGAAGTCATATCACCCTCTCATGTTGAAGAGACACTAATTTATAGATTCGACGATATACACACTCCATCATGTTATGTTGAAAGCACAAAATCAACACATCAAGTAGGTGATATTCCACCTTTTACATCTTATTGCCAAGGCACATCATCTTCGGTTCAAGGTACACAATACACTCAACCTTATATTGATGTTCAAAATGTTGAGAGAATTGAAGAGATTAGAACACCTTCTAGAATTCGTTATAGAAAACCAAAATATTTGATTGATATTGATACTAACATTTTGAAATCAATGCTTGACAAGATTAGCAAGCGTACTTGTCAAAGAAAAGTTAATCATATGTGGAGATTATTTTTTGAAGAATTAAATATTACAGGTCAATGCCAATTATTTGTTGAAATGATGAGGAATTTGAAATTTAGGCCTATCATGAAGATTCTTGGGCTAAGAATGATGGATGATTCAAATGAAAGAAATATTGTAAAGAATCTAATGAGTGCTTATGACAATGTGGGTTCCAAATCATGCACCAAAGATAGTAATATCAAAAAACAAGTACTCACATGGACAATAGTAAGTAGCCAAATGAAGAAAGCTCAACTCATGAGAAAGACAAGAAAAATATTAAAAATTGGTAGAGGTACCTTAAGGAGAGCCATACTAAGGCGTGAGAGATTAGAAGATCCAACAAAAAATGAGTTATGGACATTTAGCGGTAGACTACCGTGAAAGGATAAAAAAATTAGTGAAGCCTTGAAATCATCGATCGAAGATTTTTGGAAAAATAACACACATGTTTCTCCTAATCAAAGAGATATTGTAAGAAGGAGGATTGGTAGCCGAAATCATGAGCCACATGCGAAACATTTTTTGGACTCAACTCAGACACAATTTTTTGCAAAATTTATTGTTATGTATCCTAAAATTCGAATAAGTCAAATATTTTTTGAGATGGATAAACCTTTTTATGTGAAAATAAATCACACACGCACAACTTCTTGTTGTAGGATACATATTGAATTTTCTAACCATTTTGATATTTTTAGGCACATATGCGTAGTTTTGCATTCTCAGTTTGTTTTGCAAGATTGTGGCATAAAAGAGCCACCAAGATCTTCAAGGGAATTCATATCCAACATTTTATGTGAAATAGGGGATGACCAACAATTTTACAAGACATCATGCTTGGATGGTACGTGCTTATTTTGTGGTTCTTTGCAACTTTTATCAACTTGTGAACATATGGATAGTACACATGCAATTGGAAATGAAATAGTAGATTACGAAAAATTCAAGACAGTGACATATGCTCTAAAAGATAGGAAACATGGTAAGAGATGTGATCTATTTATTGAAAAGATTCTAGTGTATGAGTTCATTAAGATTTTTCGTGAAAAGATTATTTACAAGTATGCAAGGCATACCCATAGAGCTCGATGGTTGGATTTGCAATTCAAGTTGTGCAAGGATACGTTTTCATTGGATACCATTGTTTCGATTGTAGATTTTGCAGAGAACTACACACTACAACCACAAAATGAGGTGCAAGCAAGGTATTATACATCTCAATAGGTTTCCATATTTGTTCACATAACATTCATGCATTCACCTACAAGTACAGAGGATGACAGGAAGATTTTGAGGGAGTACCATTTTTACATCAGCGATGATCAATCACATTCTATGGAGTTTGTACATGGTTATTTTCAACTATTTTATAGATATTTGCGTAACAGGGGCATATTATATCGTCAACACATTATTTGGTCAGACAATTGTGCATCTCAATTCAAGAATGCACGGATGCTCTATTGGTTGAGCAGGATGCACAGGTTGTGTAGAATTCAATATATGATGAATTTCACAAAGGCTAGTCATGGTAAGGGAGAGCACAATGGTGTAGGCACATGCATTAAAAGAGCCTTGGTTTGTGAAGAACTAAAGTACAAAGATGGAGCAATATTGATAGATGCAAAATCCATCATCCAATGGTGTAACGCTACAATGGGTCCAAGTAAGGAAGGTGAGTCTACAGTTCATAGATTTTTTTGGTTGATAGATAATACTAACATTGCACCATATCAGGATTGTTGCACACTAATATGATCTATTGAGTTACACTCTTTTAGAAGCTCTGATGTAGGGTCATGGAGTATCCACACATGAAAAATGGCATGCTATTGTCCATCATGTGCAGAGGAAAATTGGGATGACTGTGAGTCAACTGAATGGGTGGACAAATGGGATATACGAGTTTTGGACCCAATTGACACCTATCGTCCCCCACAAGTACTGGAAATGGTAGAGATGGATTCATCTATTGACATTGACTGGTTGTCAGATCTAGAGCAACCTGGTAATATATATATATATATATATATATATATATATATATATATATATATATATATATATATATATATTTATATATCTTTGTAATTTCAATATGTAACTTTATAACTTTTACCCAAGTATTTTCTGAATTAATGATTGCATTTTGTATATTTGTCACTACAGGCCATGTTTTTGTTGTTATTGCACCTGAAGACAATGAAGAAGGGACATATTATTATGTGTCATTGTGTTGAAGCCAAACAAAAATTGGATCACTCAATTATAGATGATGAAGGTTTAGAGTACCATGTCGGTGCAGTGGTTGTAATAGGCACATGGCTTAGACAATATCCTATGAAGAATCCTAACTTGTGCTTATTCCAGGATTGGCAAACAGAGAGGAAGATTCTTCATTATTCAAACCTTGTTTTCGCATCAAATGTCCACTTGATAAAATATGGTGGAAAACCACATAATAAGATTCTTTGAAAAGTTCGCGAGTTAGACCATGAGGCAATACTTGAGACATTAAAATGTCAAGCAGATCCAGTTGGCTCATTAGATTGAATCGGGAGAGAGAGAAAAAGTGATCAATTGGATCCAAATACAATGTTACAACCTCTTCCCCAAGACTATCACATGACTAAGGTGGACCGTATTGTTATGATGTGTAAGTGATGAGATTTAGTTTTGATTTGTTTAGAATCTAGATACATTATTTGAATTTATATTAGATTCTTTAATAGGACCCATTTTGTTCGTATTTATTTATTTATTTTTATTTGTTGTGCTCTTGAACTTTGAGGCTTTGAATTTAAACTTGTGCACTTTGGTTTTTGAAATTTTATGTTCTTGAGGTGGCTTGGAGGTATGTTCTATGTTGCTAGTTATGTGTTGTGATGTTCTCTATCAGGTTCAATGTGGAACATTCATAGAAAATGTATAAGGGAGTAGATTGCGAAGAACATACCATTCTCCTTTTTGTAATACACTATTTATTATGTTTTAATTAAACTCACTTCTAAATCCTATCTTCCACTTGGACCCATTCCTCTTTTGGCAATCCCTAAGATTGCCAATTCTTATTAATTCGAGTAGAGACAAGATGAACCAAATTAATACAGTGACCTATAGATCGAAGGAGGATGGTTAAGAAATGGTCTACCGGAGATCAGCCAAGGATAAGGATAGCATAGTAAGAAAATGATTATTTATCTGGTGTATATAAGTCTTTATATAAAAAACCATTTATATGCATAGTAAAAGAACTGAATATAGATTTGAGACATATTGATCACATGCAGTCTGATCATCTTCACAAGTATGAAAACTTTTGTTTCACTATTTCATGCGGGTTTATTGAACTTTCTTTATGAGGTCATTTACAGATGGGATGTTCAAAGGTTGAGTTCCTATGGGCTTTCAATACTTCGACTATACTTTAAGTCAGCGATTATCAATATGGGAAAAAATAGAACTCATTGTATTTTGAAGTACTAAGAAGATAACCAATAATGTCATATACATTAACAAACACATAATATATTATGATAACCAATAATGTCATACATCAAATATAGAATGTCATATGTACATCAAATGTGTATTGAATATGTCTCTCTAATGCCTATATATAGACATGGGGAAGGAAACAAGTCTCTCTCTCTCTCTCTCTCTCTCTCTATATATATATATATATATATATATATATATATATATATATATATATATATATATATATGTATCAAATATCTCAACTACATCTTTTCCTTCCCACGAGGGGAAGGAAACAAGTCTCTCGATGTCCTTTGCCGTCGTGTGAAGGGAGACAGTGGAGATGACGGGGCCCTCTTGACACGCTCACTTGACCTCTTGTTGAGGCTCTTCTCTAGGTCCAACTGATACAAAGAAAGTAGATATGAATCAATATTTATTATGTGTTGAAATCAAATATATGTACACACAAAATCAATTATTTTCTTACCGCCAACAAATAGTCACTCTGTAAGTCCACCTCAAATGCTCATGGACGATCAGGTGTGACAAGACCCTACAACAATTCAATAAATATAATCACTTATAAATAACATTAGAAATTTTGAGATTAACTATTATAAACAACAACTAAAATGAAGAAAATTATTTCATACCTCCATCAGTGGCTGTGAGCTAGCCACAGCTGCGGCCACTCCACTATCAACAGACTGTTGCAGATGAGGAGGTGTGTCCGACATCATGAGCTGCATGTCATACAATACACGTTATATCTAATGTGAAACATGGAATAAATATAATCAAATGAATTAAATTAACATGAAACAACTGTACCTATGTGAAGCTCGTATGATGTCTTTGCTCTACGTCTGTGGTAAAGGTTGAGGGTCCTATGGAGAACTGATGCACATGCATAATTTTTTTTGTCAATCCTTAATATGATTACATAATAAATATATGTATTAATTAAAATGATTAAATTGATACATACCTCAGGACTCGTCGAAGGGACAAAAAATGGGCTTGGAGGATCGTTGCTAGGCCCAGCAACACTTTGACCTTGAATTTTGAACAATGTCAATAAATGCTAATTAATTAATCATTCACTATACATATGAAATGTGATCAAATTAGTAATTTACCTGTGTGTCAATGCCAAATGTCTCATTCAGGACCTGATCGGTGACAAGCCCATCATCAGCACCATCTCCGACATGAGTGCCAAATGTGCATAGGGATCGGCATGAAGTGCACATGTGACCACGACGCATAGAAGGTTCCCCCTCAACTAATGGGCTCGTGGAATGGATGAGGGTCTACATCAAAGCATTAATGGTCCCTAGAGTGCTAGCCTCTACATGTTCCTTCACAACTGAAGGAATAATCACATGCTCGCGCTATGGATGGACCAGAGGTGCCCTAACTACATTAGGGTCATGACGTGTTGCTGGCCTCTCAAATGATGACCCCCCACCTGTACCCTAGGAGTCTAACATATCAAAATAATTGGGGATCTCCCCAAGGACAAACTCACAATATAATTTCTTCAAAAAATACATGGGGACCTTGTGATTGTTGCAAGGAGGGACATCAAAAACCATCCACCATCTATCCCAAAAATTATTTCTAATAGCATTGTGTATGCACCAATGGATGGGGAATCATTTAGTAGCCTCTCTAATAGTATTTTGCTAATCGAGTTTTCTCAATAATGCACATATACTACCTTTTGGTATTTTTTTTTTTAATATCTTCATATGACAATTTATTTGCATAAAATCTTTTTTTTTCATCCCTTTTAGCCCACCAAATATCTAACTGACCACTAAATGAGGCTATCTGAGTGTTAATGGATTCGAGGGATGATGCCAATTGAGCCCTCATTGGATTGGTTTGTCCGGATTCTTTCAACTGAGCAATGAGTCTTTCTAATTCAGTTTTGCCTCTCTCTATTTCATTTATTATATTTTCTTGTGTGCCTAGTGGAGGTCTTGCAATTGGTTCGGGTTGTGAAATTTTCTGTTCTTCTTGAGGAGGGTTTTGATTTTGAGATTCTTGACGATTTTGATTTTTAGGTTCTTGAGGGTTTTGTGGATTTTTCGGTTGATTATGGACATTTCCTGATAAAAAATCAATTGAAATCCAAATAAATAAATAAATCTAAATGAAATTTGTAAAAACCCTACAAAACAATATCAAAAACCAATAAAATAATGTGGAAAACATATTAAACAATGCAAAGTTAAGTATATATCGCTTACCTCGTCATTGTGGGTGTGCTCGTTGTCTTGGATTTCATCGGTGAGGAGGCATTTTGGCAAATGGTGGTGAAATTTTGATGTCAAACCCCGCGTACGCACTGTTGGAGAGCCACAAAAAAAGATGAAAATGATGGGCTGCGGGTCTGTAGCCCATCATATACCTTTTTTGTCATCAGAATAGCATGTACGCGCTATTGACAATTTAAAAAAAAAACTTGTCATCTTTTTGGCACCACAACTCGGTGCATATGCCCATATATATATATATATATATTTTTTTTTAAAATTTTTTTTTGACAAAATGCATTTTTTTTAGAAGTTTCTTTTTTTTTTATAGTTTTCTAATGAGAAATATTCTAATTGAAATTAAAGATGTTTAGAAATAGTGAGAAAATTCTATATATATTAGAAAAGTGTCATTTCATATGTATAGTTTCAAAAGTCCACAGAATATTTTTAAAAGTATATACAAAACTAAGATGTTTCTATATTTTTCAATTGTTTAGTTACAAATACTATGAGATTTTTTTTCATATTTACATTCACAATAAATTCTTAGTTTAAAGTTTTACTTTAATTAAAAAAAATTCTATTATTAATAATCTTTTATAATTTCTTTCAAAGTAAATCAATATGATTAGAACATAAATGGAAAAATATATATATCATAGATTTTAGAGAGGAATAATTCATTAGTAATAATTAGCATGTCATGATATTAGTATGGTGAAATATTTTGATTATTCATTTTTTTTTTATTGAGACAATGATTTGAAATGACAATGAGTGTGAGGATATGAAATACAAAATTAATTTGTAAGAATTAACACCCTAAATTATATAATTATATAGATAATATTGGCTTTGAAAGATTATATATTCTTAATATGATGGCATAACTAACATGACACTAACAACTACCTTTTTATTGGCCATTTAAGAATATCAAAATAAATATGCATCTTAAACCCAAACACTAAAACCTAACTCTTATCGTAATCCTAAATAATGAATTACATC
>CM053786.1:101290579-101292242 GCA_028749045.1 Cupressus sempervirens
GAGAGAGGAGAGAGAGAGATGTGGTAATTAGTGTATGGATGACAATTATGATCCTAAAGAGATAGAGACATGATGAGAAGAGAGAGAGAGAGAGAGAGAGAGAGAGAGAGAGAGAGAGAGAGAGAGAGAGAGAGAGAGAGAGAGAGATGGTCTAGGGCTATATGGTAATCAAGAGGAATAGATGGTGATAAATACAATAATTAGGGAATGTGATAGATGGACATGGTAATGAAGGAAGGAAGAGAGGATAGAATAGTGATAAGTGGGTGGACAGGGGTGGGGGGGGGGGGTTAAATTTGAAGAAGATATGTTGGGAGGAGGGTGGGGAGAGAGGGAAAAGAGAGTCATTATGGGGGGGAGATATATGTATTATATGTTTGGGAAAGAGAGATGTGTGAGAGAGAGTAAGAGACATGATGTAAAGATATATAAGGTATTTAGGGGGAAGCAATCGCTAGAGGGGCAGGGAGATGGAAGAAAGATAGAACAGGGAGTGGGGGGAGATAGAGGTAAATATAGAAAGGAGGACAATTTATAACCGAGAGAGAGAGAGAGAGAGAGAGAGAGAGAGAGAGAGTCTCTTTTCAATTAGTGTGAATGCATCGTTGGCACTTAGGGGTAGATATAGAGGGTAAATAAGGGGTAAGAAATTGTGAGAAGGGGGAGAGGAGACTTAAAGAGGATTAAGGAGGCACAGATGCAGAGAGATGATTGTAGAGATAAATGGTAATAAAAGGAGAGGATATGGTAAGTAGGTGTGGAAATAGGACAAAGGGAGAAATGTAAGAAGGTATGAGGTAGAAAGAGACAATGTCGAAGGGGAGAGAGTGGATTAGGTAGAGAGAAAGAGAATAATTAGGATAGAATGGTGATGGGGTGAGGAATTTGGGAGGAGAGGGAGGGAGGGAGAGAGAGAAGAGAGAGAGAGAGAGAGAGAGAGAGAGAGAGAGAGAGAGAGAGAGAAGAGAGAGAGAGAGAGAGAGAGCCTAGAGGTTGAGAGACATGGGCTAGGGCTATATGGTAATCAAGAGGAATAGATGGTGAGAGGGGTGGAGGGATATAAGAGAAAGAGAGAATGGTAGAGGGAATAGGGGAGAGATGGGGTAAATATAATAATTAGGGAATGTGATAGATGGACATGGTAATGAAGGAAGGAAGAGAGGATTGTTGTTTAATGTGGAACCTGATCAGTCCCCAAGTGGGAGATTGTTAGATTGTGGTGACTGATCAGGGAAACTACTGTACATACATCATAAATAGTGGGGTTCGGAGGCATCGACCCCAAAATTTTTTTTTTGGGCAGTAGCCCGACATGGTAGCCGACATATTATGGCCGACATATGGCCGACATGTTATAACCCTAAAGCGGTTTAATACTTGTATAAAAGGACTTAGGGTTGGGTATTTTTCATAATGTTGTGATACGAAATTGGTTTCTTGCGGCGGTATTGAGCTGTAAGGGATTACGGATTGTAATCAGGTTGTAATCACTGGATTGTAATAAGATTGGACTTGTTGTTTGGTGGACGTATCCCAGGGATTGGGTGAACCACGTTAAATCTTGGTGCCTTTGTGTTTATTTCTGTGTGTTCTATAATTTTATGTTATTGGTTATATTTGCATGTAGTTTTTATTTTTGTTCGTGGTTTATCCTAACAAGTGG